>OY740818.1:13144876-13167376 GCA_963514005.1 Raja brachyura
GGCATGAAAAGAACTAATCAAAGCCAGCAACGATGATCCAGGAAAGCTGTCCTGCCTCCTCCATTGTCAGACTGAGGCCAAACCCAAATTGGACGAACCTCATATTTCGCTTGGGCAACTTAAGGGGCTGTCCCACTTGGGCGACCTAATCCGCGAGTTCTGGCGGGTTTGCCCTCGACTCATACGCGCAGCATGGTCGACACGGGGTTGTAGAAGGTCTTCTTAACTCTCCTTCATGCTCGAGAGTGGTCTCCGCGTACTCGAGGCCTCAGCTAGGTCACGCGCGTTTCTTTTCAATGTGTTAAAATATGCCCCCGAGTAAAAAAAGGTCGCCATGGAAAAAATCAATACTTTTTTTACTCGTAGGTTTAGTCGTAGTAGGTCGGCATGCTAGTCGTAGGTAATCGAGGGTAGTTGAAGGTAGTCGTAGATAGTCTTCATCATAGTCGAAGGGAGGTCAAACGAGATCGAAGGAGGTCGTCTTCACCCTCCACTATTCGGTGTCCAATTTTCCCGAAGTTAGTCGTAGCTAGTCAAAGCTGGTCTTCAACATAGTCGAAGGAGGTCGTCAACACGTCATTTTTTCAAACTCTTCTAAACTCGCCTATTAGGTCACCCATGTGGGACAGCCCCTTTATAACCCAGCGGTATGATTATTGATTTCTCTAACTTCAAATATCCCTTGCATTCCCTCTCTCTCCGTCCCTCCCCCAACCCAGTCGTACTAGTTTCACTGTCGTCCTGTTTATTTTCACTGTTCTTCACATCCCCTTGTTATCTCCTTTTCCACAACCAACAATGGACCATTGTGGGCTCCCCCTTTCCATGATCATCGGTGTTGGTTTTGATTTGTTCTTTTCACACCTTTCATTAATTTGTTATTTGTTCCTGTAGTTTCCCTCTCCACCGACTCTCGGTCTGAAGAAGGGTCTCGGCCCAAAACGTCACCTATCCCTTTTCTCCAGGGATGCTGCCAGACCCGCTGAGTTGCTCCAGCGTCTTTAGTGTATCTGCAGTTCCTTCCAGTGCAAGAGCAGGATTGTGCTGTAGTTTGGAGGGATGGCCATTTGACGGTGTGGAAGGCAACATATAGAATGAAGTGGCTTCTCATGGGGACAATCATACAACACGCCTTGGATTTTGATAGCGGTTACCTCCGCTCAGTTCGCAATAACCAACCTGACCTCCCGGTGGCTCAGCACTCCAACTCCCCCTCTCATTCCGAATCCGACCTTTCTGTCCTGGCCCCCCTCCAAGGCCAGAGTGAGTCCCACCGCAAATTGGAGGAGCAGCACCTCATATTTCGCTTGGGCAGTTTACACCCCAGTGGTATGAACATTGACTTCTCCAATTTCAGGTAGTCCTTGCTTTCTCCCTCCTTCCCCTCCCCTTCCCAGCTCTCCCACAGCCCACTGTCTCCACCACTTCCTTTCTTCTTCCCCCCCCCCCCCCCCCCCCCACACCCACATCAGCCTGAGGAAGAGTCTCGACCCCAAACGTCACCTATTCCTTCGCTCCATAGATTCTGCCTCACCCGCTGTGTCTCTCCAGCATTTTTGTCCACCATGGATTTTGAGATAGCTATTTCATTGTTGGAAAGATGAGAACCAATACGTGCGTTTCAACTTGCTCTGCCATGGGCATCTCGCCTAGTCTGCCGTAGTTTCTCTATTCCACTGACACAGTATGAGGAGATAAACCTCTGTAAACAGATCATATTTCTACACACACAGATAAAGCCCGACATTTCCCCAACGACTCCACTGAGGGATCTGAATGATGGTCTTCATCTGCTGGGAAGTTAATCACGGATCATTGTTTGCACACAGAGGTATTTCAACCTTTCACACCTTAATCCTCGATGAATGATTCCACTTTGTACAGAGTAGATAATAACTGGCATGAGAGCTAAATAAGCAGGAGCTGCTTGCAAGGTGCCCTGGACTCTCATCCATACTTCACCAGCATAAGGTCTTGTCACACACTGACCTCAATGTTAAAGAAGTAAGGGAGGAAGGATGGTAAGGAAGGCCAATGCAATGCGAGCATTCCAGAGAACTAGAGTATGAATACAGGGATGTAATACTGAGGCTTCACAAGGGGCTTGTCAGACTGCATTTGGAGTATTGTGAGCAGTTTTGGGCCCCATATCTGAGGAAGGATGTGCTGGCATTGGAGAGGGTCCAGAGGAGGTTATGAGAATTATTCCAGGAACGATTGGGTTAACCGATGATGAGCGTTTGACGGCACTGGGCCTGTACTCGCTGGAGTTTAGAAGGACCTCATTGAAACTGACCGAATAGTGAAAGGGCTGGATGGAGTGGATGTGGAGACAATGCTTCCACCAGTGGGAGAGTCTAGAACCAGAGTCTCAGAATAATAGAGCAGACCTTTTGGAAGATGAGGAGGAATTCCTTTCGTCAGAGATTGCTGAATAAGTGGAATTCATTGCCACAGAAGGCTGTGGAGACCAAGTCAATGGATATTTTAAAGGGCAGAGATTGATAGATTTTTGATTAGCACGGGCGTCAGGAGTTATGGGGAGAAGGCAGGAGAATGGGGTAGATAGATCAGCCATGATTGAATGGCGGAGTAGACTTGATGGGTCAAATGGCCAAATTCTGCCCCGAGAACTTATGAATTATGAATAAAGAAGGAGCAGCTGAAAGTGGGAAGGGCACCAGAGATTTGGTTCTCCAGACTGTGTCATCACCAAAACCCCCAAGATTAGACCACACCATCTCAACATTGACAGATACCGCACGGAAACAGGGCCTTTGGCCAGATCTAGGTGCCCATCTGAGTTGGTGTGTGGCCGACACATTCATCCGCGTCATTGCAGCTTCAAGGTTCACATCTGATCCCAGGGAACCCTCTGCAAGAAACTCTGCCAAAGACTTTCCAAACTGCACTGCTTTTGTCCCTGAGCAAGTGATGGGAGTCAAATCTCCTAAACAAGTGGTGGCGACTGAAGTGGCTTCCTCAAATCTTCCCAGAGTGTCGGTGTAATGGAGGAAGATTCAAAGGGAGTTCAGAGAGAATGAGTTGCATGGAGAAGGGGATGAAGTCAGATGGATTGTTCTGCTGGGAGCCGACACGATGTCCTCTTTAAATGGTGCGCCAAGCCATTGGCGATTGGAACCAAAACGCTTGCAATTCCCATAATGGAGCTGGCAACTGTCCCCAGCCTTCCAGTGTGCTTTTAGTTGGGGTTTTATGATATTTCGAGATCTCTTCACCATGGAGGTAGTGCAATATATCCATTGTGTGCTGAGCCAGCAAAGCCAATTAGACTGTGCAAACATTGAAGAACACAGAGTCCAAATAGGGATGTGTGAGCGAGAACATGGATTCAATATTAATGCACTTGGAGCAGTGAAATAGAAGGGAAGAAAGTAAAAGCCCTGTCCCACGGTAGGAGTTCATTCAAGAGCTCTCCCCGAGTTTGCCCTGATTCGAACTCGGAGATTTACGGTAATGGCCACTCGTCGGTACTCGGTGCTCTCGTGGGCATTTTTCCACATGTTGAAAAATCTTCACGAGTCTTCCCGTGCTTACCTGCCGTTAGCGAGTCATCCCGAGCACCTACCGTTAGCGTTACGAGCCGCTAAGAGACGTCCCCGAGCTCCAACGTACCCGCTACGTTCATTCTCCGTGCTGACCACGAGATTGATTTTTTTTTAACTTGGGAGATCTCTTGGAATGAACTCGTACCATGGGACAGGGCTTTTAGGGACACAAGGAACTGCACACACTGGAGCAGTGTGCCGGAAGGAACTGCAGATGCTGGTTTACACCGAAGATGGACTCGAAATGCTGGAGTAATTCAGCGGGACAGGCGGCATCTATGAATAGAAGGAATGGGTGACGTTTTGGGTTGAGACCCTTCTTCTGACTGAGAGTCAGGGGGGAGGCAGACGCAGAGATAAGGAAGGGTAAGGTGTGAAAACAAGATCAAAGGGGATGCAGTTCAAGGAAAATGTGGACTACCTCATTGTTAACTAGGGGAAGGTGGAAACGAAGCACACAGAGATAACATTTAAACAGGGGACGGTCAGACTGCCACCTTGCACAGAACACAAATCGCTGGAGCAATTTAGCGGGTCAGGCAGCATCTGTGGGATTGGATGAGAGATTAATGATACAGGAAGAAATTATATTTTCCAATATTCCAACAAAACCTAAAACCTGAGAAGAAATATGTGCAAAAATTAGCTTCACAGGACCGGAAAGGATAGAACGTAGAACAGAAGAGCACAGGACGAGCCCTTCACCTCATAATGTATGTGCCGAACAAGATGGCTCATTAAACTGATCCCATCTGCCTGTACAGGATCCATATCCCTCTTTGTCCTGCATTTCTATTTGTCTATCGTTTCCATACGCAGTAGCGGGCAGCACGGTGGCGCAGCGGTAGAGTTGCTGCCTCACAGCGCATGCAGCGCCAGAGACCCGGGTTCAATCCCGACTACGGGTGCTGTCTGTACGGAGTTTGTACGCTCTCCCCCTGTGACCTGTGTGGGATTTCCCCGAGATCTTCGGATTCCTCCCACACTCCAAAGACGGGCAGGTTTGTAGGTTAATTGGCTTGGTGTAAGTGTGAATTGTCCCCAGTGTGTGTGGGATAGTGTTAGTGTGCGGGGACCGTTGGTCGGTGGGCCAAAGAGCCTGTTTCCGCACATTCTATCTCTGAACTAAACTAACTAAAACACCTCTTAAATGAGGTTTTACAGGAAAAATATCACTGCATTCAAATATTCTGCCCAGACCCGGATTTTAGGCCCAGCCAAGGAAGCTATTTTCACCAAAGGCAACGCAGGACTTTCAAAGTAATCTTCTCCGCCATCTTCTCAAGGACATCCATGGATGGTCAGTAAATGTTGGCCTGACTGGAGATCCCCGCATTCCATGAGGAAAGAAATTACTCGTTTAGCAGTCAGCTCGTTACTTTCTACATTTGCCATGGTTTGGATCAAACTGATATTATCTGTCCAGCCAGCTGTGAAATCACTTTCAGGGATCTGACACAGCGCGATGTGAATGCGAGTGACAATCATCGCTGGGCTTCTCAAACCATGCCACAGAGAACCATCAGGACACATTCTGCGAGCTACTCCATCCAATTCAATCGTTGCTGATTTGTATCTTAATTCTATTTCCCCGTTCGCAGACATCCCCCGTACCTTCCCTGAAGCACCTTCACCTATCTTAGCGACCCAGTACCTCATTTCACTTGCACTTTATGTGCAAGTGACGAATAAAACTGATATGTCTTCTTCTTTCATGTGGCGTGCACAGCCTAACATTGTTGGACAACTTGTTCTATTTGATCTTCCGTTTGTGCACGTCGAGTTGATTGCATTAGTCGAAACACGTGAAGGTTGCAATCTTCCACCCCAAACTGATACTGATACCATAAGATCACCCCTCATCCTCCTGCGCTCCAAGGAATAAAATGCCTTGACCATGCTCTCCCTATAGGTCAGACCCTCAGGTCCTGGCAACATCCTCGTACATCTTGCCTGCGTTCCAAAAAAGGCCCTTCAGCCCACCATGTCCATGCAGAGCATTAAGTACCTGTCTATAGAAGTCAAGGCATAGTCCATGTAACACTGTACAGGTGGAAAAGGGGGTAGAGATACATGCATTCATTAGCCGAGGCATCAACCAAACGAGCCGGGAGTTAACTAGACCACAGATAGAGTTCTGATCGCAGTTTTGGTCACCACACTGCATGAAGGATGTAACTGCCCTTGAGGAAGTTGACAGTGGATTCACCGGGATGTTTTTCCCCCCCAATCTAAGACTAGAGGGGAGAGGTTCTGCGTAAGGGCCATGAGGTTTAGAGGGGATCTGAGGAAGAACTTACTTTACCGAGAGGGTTCTTTAATTCAGGAAAGCACTACCTGAGGATGTGGTGGAGGCAGGTACGCCCTCGACATTTAACTTGTATCAGCATGAGTCTTTAGATTTCTGTTATGGAAGGCTACAGATCCAGTGTAGGGAAATGGGATTGGAATGCAGACAAAATTAATGAGAATGTCGCCAGGACTTCAGGGCCGGAGCTATCTGGAGAGGACTTTATTCCTTGGAACGCAGGAAGATGAGGGGTGATCTTATAGAGGTGTAAGATCATGACAGGAATAGACAGGGTAAATGCCCAGAGTAAGGGAAAATCAAGAACCAGGGGACATAGGTATAAGGTGAGAGGGGGAAAGATTTAGCAGGTTCCTGAGGGGAAACTTTTCCACACAGAGGGTGGTGAGTATATAGAACAAACTGGTTGAGGTAGGTACTTTAACACCATTTTGTAAGGCACTCGGACTGGTACATGGATTGGAAAGATGCTGTGGGATATGGGCCAAATGTGGGCAGGTAGGACTGATATAGATGGGGCATGAGGCATCTTGGTTGGCATGGGCAGGTTGGGCTAAAGGTCCTGTTTCTGTGTTGTATGACTCTGACTGACTCTCGTATAGATGGGCACAGCATGGACACGGTGGGCTGAAGGGCCTATATGTGTGCGGTGTCACATTACCCTTTCATTAACGCCATACTAACCCACCGGCGTTTAGACCCATTTCCTCATTCCCCTTTGCCGGACATCCCAACCACTTGCAAGCCATCCACAAAGGCTATCTCCAATTCCATGCTCTCTTGTGGTGCTAGTTAAACTGTGAATCTCTACGATGACCATACGATCCTCAATATAGGTGTCCCCCTGGTGCACCAAACTGAATGACCCATATCTCTCGTTTCCCTTTTCCCTGGGCTTTATACCTCATCTCCCTTTCCCCTGACTCCAGTCCCGACCCAAAACATCACACATTCTTTCCCTCCAGAGATGCTGCCTGTCCCGCTGAGTTACTCCAGCATTTTTTGCTCTAACTTGAATTACCTTGGTCAGACTTACCAAATGCCTCTGACTTTCCAATCAGCCGCTCTCCGCTCATGCGCTCAGTCACTATGTCCCCACTGACAGATGTCTCGAACCCTATTACAACAGATATTATCCCATGACACAGTAGCTCTGAGCTGCCATCGCGCCACATCAGCAAACTTCCAAATTTACTGCCGGCGAAAGATTGTATCTCTGCAATTTCCTCGCCAGTGTCTTTTAATATCCTGGAGTGGAAACCTGCACATCCCTGAGATTTATCCGCCCGAGATCCCATTATCTTCATCACCATCATCATGTCATGTCCTATAAGTTCCTCCCCTTGATTTCTGTTCAATTCCCCCTCTGTTGCTCGATATTAGTCATCCTCCCCCCCCCCCTCTGAAAACAGATATATTGGTCTCATTTATTAGATCTGCCCAGATCGTGCTTTTACAAAATACCTATCACTAATGATCCACCCCTACTTTCGCTCTCATATCTATGAGGCATAAAAGTTGGTTCCAAATTTATTTTTCATATCTCAGTCTCTCAACACATATTGTCTGACGCATCGAGTTTCTAGCATTTCCTGTTCTTAACTCAATGAATACTTTCTTTGTGTTCATCCACTTTCCCCTTCTTCCCCTTGGCTATCAGGTTTCTGAACGGTCCTTCCATAAGTCAGGGTACCGTCCGATTCATCTGCACCCCATTGCGGACGGTGAATGCTGTCCATGGAACTGATGCACTATCTCGCTGAGATCTAATATTCTGCAATCTTCACCTTTGCTCCACCTATTATACTTGTACTTGAAGATAGACATAAGATGCTGGAGTAACTCAGCGGGATAGGCAGTATCTATGGAAAGAAGGAATGGGTGACGCTTCTGGTTTGAAGAAGGGCCTTGAGCTGAAACGTCACCCATTCCTTCTCTCCAGAGATGCTGCCTGTCCCGCTGAGTTACTCCAGCATTTTAATCCAAACTTCTTACAAATACTTATACTTGTGTTTGTCTTTGTTGTATTCTCTATAATATAATCTATTTTGCTTAAACAGCTTGTAAAACCAAGCTTTTCACTCTAACTTGGTACACGTGACAATGATAAACCAAAATTTGCCCCAATTGCTTTAGGTATTTTGGGGGGGGGAGACACAGTGCCTCAGCTGGTCGAACTGCCCGCGAACACCACCAGCAACCCGGGTTCATTCCAGATCTTGGCTGCTGACTATGTGGAGTTTGCACGCTCTCCCTGTGATAGCGGATGCTCCAGTTTCTCTCAAAGACGTGCAGGCTGGTAGGTTGGCTGGTTCTGGTTTATGAGTGAGTGCAAGAATGTGGAGGTAAGGATGGGGCAAATACAGTGTGATTAGTGAAGGGTTTAGTGTGGATATGTTGATATGGGCTCGGTGGGCTGAAGGGCCTCTTCCTCTGCCGCACAACTCCATGAGCTGCTATTTCTCCCAGTTCACCGGATATCAGCGGTGGAGTCGCTGCCTTAGGGCGCCTGTGACCCGGGTTCAATCCTGACCACGGGTGCTGTCTGTACAGAGTTTGTACCTTCTCCCCGTGACCTGCGCGGGATTTCCCCGGGTGCTCAGGTTTGCTCCCACACTCCAAAGACGTGCAGGCCAGCAGGTTAATCGCCTTGGTAAAACTGTAAATTGTCCCTAATATAGGATAGAGCAAATGCGCGGGGATCGTGGCCGGCACGGACTCGGAGGGACTAAGGGAATTGCTTCTGTTCTGTATCTCTAAACTAAACTAAACTATGCATTTATGCTAGCTAGTGCATTTACGTCTAACTGTGTCTTCGCCTCCAAATTAATCCTGATGGAACCTTTGATATCTGAGAGTTTGCACTGGTATTCTGCTGCACCAAAAAACCCTTTCAAAACTCTCTGTGAACCGTGAGCAGCTCAAAGCAATTTACTGCATACACTTTGTTTTTTATTCCTTCCAAATATCTTTGCTCAAATTCAAAACCATGGTTACTGTGTGATCTTTTAGTTGCTCAAGTTAGTGTCAAATCTAATCATGTTAAGGTCACTGCGAGCTCACGGATTCCTCATTGTCAGATTATTAATTAATCTCTGCTCATTAGTCATCAGTGAATCGAGATTGTCTGTTCCCTTGTCAGTTCTTCAATGTGCCGAAAATCCACCAGACTAGCTTTACCACTTGAACTGTTTGCCATCTCCCAGTTTCTATTGAAAGTGAAGACTGCCCATATTTCTGCTGCAGAGTTGTCTGATCCCAGCATCGATACAACCAGCCTCCATGGTACCAGATGCCTGGCTGACTCAGCCCCTGCGAGCCTGCCCAAACCTTTAGGCTTTCTCCTGCTTCCGCCTCTCGTTTAGTTCAGAGATACAGCATGGAGCGCAGAAGGTTAAGGGGTGACTTGATAGAGGTCTTTAAAACGATGAGAGGGATAGACAGAGTTGACGTGGATAAGCTTTTTCCCATTGAGAGTAGGGAAGATTCAAACAAGAGGGCATGACATGAGAATTAAGGGACAGAAGTTTAGGGGAAACATGAGGGGGAACTTCATTACTCAGAGAGTGGTAGCTGTGTGGAATGAGCTTCCAGTGGAAGTGGTGGAGGCAGGTTCGAATTCTACATTTAAATATAAATTGGATAGGTATATGGACGGGAAAGGAATGGAGGGTTATGGTCTGAGTGCAGGTAGATGGGACTAGGTGAGAGTGAGTGTTCGGCACGGTCTAGAAGGGCCGAGATGGCCTGTTTCCGTGCTGTAATTGTTGTATGGTTATATGGAAACAGGTCCTTCGGCCCACCGAGCCCATTCCGACCATCGATCACCCGTTCACACCCATTCTGCGTCATCCCACTTGCACCCGGCTAATTAGCAGACCAATCAAAGTTCCTCTCCCCGACAATCAGTCTGAAGAAGTGGCGTGCAAATAAGCACATTCCCGCCTCCATTGTCCCTCATAAGAACCCTTAACAGTCTGAAGATTCATTAATAATCTAAAGAAAGGTCCGGACCCAAAAGGTCATCCATCCTTTTCCTCCAGAGATGCTGCTGCCAGACCAGACATGCTGAGTTACTCCAGTGCGTTGTGTCTCCCTTTGCCATCGATGCTCCCCTGATTCCCCCCCCCATCCCCCCCCCCCCCCGCCCGCACAACTATATGAGGGACAACGTACAGTGAAAAAAATTAACCGAACAAGCAACACATTGTGAGGGAATCCCGAGCGCCTTGGGGTGACCCACACAGCCACAGAGAGAACGTGCAAACTCCACACAAACAGCACCCTCATCACCTATGTGCCACCCCAGTCATGGAACCCAGACGACAACTTTGTGTTAACAGCATCGGCAGTTCCTTATCGTGCAGTCAGACAGAGAAGGGCCCTTCGGCCCAACGCATCCCTGCTGACTGAGATGCCCCATCTGAGAAGGCAGGAGATCGGGTGAGAGGGCAAGATAGATCTGCCATAATTGAATGGCGGAGTAGACCCGATGGGCCGAATGGCCTAATTCTGCTCCAATGACATGAACTGGTCAATTCTGAAGATGCTGGCATTTTGAGCAAAACACAAAAGTGCTGGAGGAACACCGAGGGTCAGGCAGCATCTGTGGAGGGAATGTACAGGTGACGTTTCAAGTTGGGACTCTTCCTCAGACATGTCTATTCTGTCCCCGTCTGGGGACCTTGGGCCGATTGTGTCTGTCTCACAGTCTATGCATCACATCAGTTGGAGAGTTGGTCTGAAGATGTGTCTCGACCCAAAACGTCTCCCATTCCTTCTCTCCCGAGATGCTACCTGTCCCGCTGAGTTACTCCAGCTTTTTGTGTCTAACATAAGTTGGAGAGAACTGGGATGTGCCCAAAACTCTTGCCCCCCCCTGCAGTCACAACCCTCTCTCCCATACTTGTATCTCTGGACTGGCTGAGGGAGTGCTGGAATATACTACTTTGATATAACTCCCCTCCTTGAAGTGTTAAAAAGTATCTTGGAGAATCACACACCTCAATGGCTCGGAGGGAGGAGATTTGTGATCAAGACAGAGCAAGTTACTACTTGCGGGGCACATCCCACCACCTCCCACCACCTCCCAACACATCCCACCACCTCCCACCACCTCCCAACACATCCCACCACCTCCCAACACATCCCACCACCTCCCACCACATCGCACCACCTCCCGCCATCTCCCAACATCCCACCACCTCCCACCACCTCCCACCACATCCCACCACCTCCCACCACATCCCACCACCTCCCAACACCTCTCACCACCTCCCAACACATCCCACCACCTCCCAACACATCCCACCACCTCCTACCACCTCCCACCACCTCTCAACACATCCCACCACCTCCTACCACCTCCCAACACATCCCACCACCTCCCAACACATCCCACCACCTCTCACCACATCCCACCACCTCCCAACACATCCCACCACCTCCCACCACATCCCACCACATCCCACCACCTCCCAACACCTCCCAACGCATCCCAACGCATCCCACCACCTCCCACCACCTCCCACCACCTCCCAACACATCCCAACACATCCCACCACCTCCCACCACCTCCCAACACATCCCACCACCTCCCACCACCTCCCACCACCTCCCACCACCTCCCACCACCTCCCACCACCTCCCAACACATCCCACCACCTCTCACCACCTCCCACCACCTCCCAACACATCCCACCACCTCCCACCACCTCCCACCACCTCCCAACACATCCCACCACCTCCCACCACCTCCCAACACATCCCACCACCTCTCACCACATCCCACCACCTCCCACCACATCCCACCACCTCCCACCATCTCCCACCACCTCCCAACACATCCCACCACCTCCCACCACGCACAGTCCCATGAAGGTGCCACATTGATAATCTATTTATTTTAAATGTTGGCTTTGGCAGTTATTTAACCATCTGCACAAGTTCACCAAAATGCCCAGAAGGTTCGTTTCTGTCCCGCTTGGTTTATTCTGGTGGGTCTGCTTAATTATTTAAAGTTAATCGTTTATTTGTGAGCTTGCCTTGGGGTGGCGAGGTGGGGAATACTTTTAAGTTAATCAGACTTCTAATCAAATATAACCAACAGCTTGTTCACATAGGAATAGATGATGGATTAAAGTTTGCTTCATCCCCATTTGTTCCCCCCTTTGATTTGAAGTTAATAAGAAGCTGATGCCTTGTACTGTGAGTTGCCAGAATGATTTCCCTTTCAATCCTGGTTTGCTTTAGTAGTGACTGGAGCTAAATATCCCGGTTTGTTGCAAATGCATTAATCATACATTTGAACGTCTGTGAGGTCCACATGATGTTGTGAAGGCAACAAGATAGTACAGGATAGGGAAGCCCCTCCCAATGCTCCCACGTACCTGACGTTCCGAACAGCCTTGTTCCGGCCAACCCATACAGCCCGGATTTAGTTTAATTTAGTTTAGTTTCGAGATTCAGTGAGTCCGCACCGACCAGCGATCCCCGCACATTAACACCATCCCACACACACTAGGGTCCATTTATAAATATATATTTATACCAAGCCAATTAACCGACAAACGTACATCTTTGGAGAGTGGGAGGAAACCGAAGATCTCGCAGAAAACCAAGGAAGGTCACGGGGAGTGCGTACAAACTGCGTACAGACAGCACTCATAGTCAGGATCGAACCTGGGTCTCTGGAGCTGGAAGACAGCGACTGTCCCGTTGCACCACCGTGCCGCCCTATTTGGCTGAGAAATTTCCCTCCTGTTCTCATAACAAGGAACTGCAGATGCAGGAACCTGAAGAAGGGTACCGACCCAAAACGTTGTCTATCCATGTCCTCAAGGCGTGCTGCCTGACCCGCTGAGTTACTCCGACATTTTGTGTCTTTCCCTCCGCACGTTCTGGTGACTGTGCAGTTTGAGATCTGTGGACCAACAGCGATCCCTGAAGAATTGACCAAAGACCAACGGGCAGTCTGCGCCAGCTGAAAGGATCATTTTGAAGAGCTCCTTAGATGCTGCTGCACCCGCTGAGTTTCTCCAGCTCTTTGTGTAACCCTCGATTCTCCAGCATCTGCAGTTCCTTCTTTAACACTTTGAAGAGTTCATTGGCTTGGTATGAGTGTAAATTGTCCCTAGTGTGTGTTGGATAGTGTTAATGTGCGGGGATCGCTGGTCGGTGCGGACTCGATGGCCCGAAGGATCAGATTGTGTCCTTGAACCCATTTTGGTGTCTCTGAGGTTGGCAGGCAGATCCTTCCATCCCTCAATAGCCCAACTTCCTATATAAGGATTTGTACTTGTTCTTCTTGCATATGGCGTGCACAGCCTAACGTTGTCGGTCAACTTGGTCTATTTGATCTATTTGTTTGTGCTCATCGGGCCGATTGCATTAGTCGAAACAGGGTGGACCACGTGAAGGTTGCAATCTCCCACCCCAGGATTTGTTACTGAGAAATAGTAAATTCCCCCACTTTAACACTATTTGCAGGCTGCTCTCTGTTTAAGTTTATTCTCAGTGACCACAATACAAGTGCATCTCCATAACAGTGATTGTGGTTCAAGCGTCCTCTGTACCCTTCGTCTCGAGAGCCATAGGATTGTACAGCATAGACTGAGATACGGGCCATTCGGCCCACCATGTCCATGCTGTCCATTTGTCCCACCCACACTGATCCCATTAGTTCTGTATCCTTTCATGTCCTCCCCATTTAAGTGCCCATCCAATTGCCTCTTAATCATCGTCATTGTATCTGCCTCCAGAACCTCTGGTGAAGTGGGAGCAATTTCATTCCGATACATGGGAATTTCTGGTGGCAACCTGGTAAAGTAAGTGGATAAAATGTATAGAAAGGAACTACGGACGCTGGTTTATACCAAAGATAGACATCAAGAGCTTGAGTAACTCAGCGGGTCAGGCAGTATCAGACAGGGTCAGACAGGTCAGAGCGGGTCAGACAGTATCTTCAGAGAAAAAGGATGGGTGACCTTTCAGGTCGGGACCCTCCCTCAGACCAGCAGAGTAATCAGGTTGGTACTGGCAACTTCAAGTGTTTTCAAGGTAGAGTTAGATTTAACTCTTAGGGCTAACGGAATCAATCGATATGAGGAAAAAGCAGGAACGGGGCACTGATATTGGATGATCAGCCACGATCATATTGAATGGCGGTGCTGGCTCGAAGGGTCGAATGGCCTCCTCCTGCACCCATGTTCTATGTTTCTATGTTAACTCATTTTACTATGACCAAGGGAAACAGTGCCAGGAATGGTCGGAAGCTTCCAAAATTAACCCATTTCACTCTGTCCCCCCCCACCCCCCCACCCCCACTCTAACTATCTTAGCAAGGAAACTCCATGCCCCATGTACACTAGCAGTGTAAACCCCATTACGTTGAAGCAGAAAATGCTGAAATACTCAGCAGGTCAGGCAGCATCTGTGCAGATAAAAAAAAGGTTTTAGGCCATCGACCTTTCATAAGAACCTTTCTACTGAAAGGTCAGTGAACTTGTTTCTCTTTCCACAGATGCTGCCTGACCTGCTGAGTACTTCCAACATCATCTCGTTTATTTCTGATTTCCAGCACCTGCAGTTTTTTTTGCTTTTTAGTAACCAATGATCTGACGACGGCATCAGAGGTAGCGCAACGTCTTGTGAGTGAAGATCACGACAGTGCCACGCTTTAAGGAGAGACAGTATTGGCAGAGTCGTACACTGTTGGCGATGTGGTGCTGAGGGGAACATCGTAACTACTGTGCCATCGTATGAGATGTATCCTCGAGGGAGTGTTACACTATCAGGGAGGGTGTACTGAAGGGGCGCTGCACGGTGGTGGGGGGCGGGGAAGTTCTGAGGGAGTGCCACACTGATTTAACAAAAATAAATGCAATCAATGATTGAAATAATATATGCAAAACAATACCAAACAAACCCATCACCATAATACAACCTCACCCAACTATCCAACTTACCCAACTCACTTAATACAAACTCACCCAACTTCAAGGGGCTGTCCCACTTGGGTGACCTAATCTGCGAGTTTAGAAGAGCGTCTTCGACCTTCAAACTCGCAGCACGGTCCACACGTGGTCCTAGGAGGTCCTATGAGGTCGCCAGAACTCTTCTTCCTGCTCGAGGGAAGTTCCCGAATACTCCTGGCCTCAGCTAGGTCGCGGGAACATTTTTCAGCATGTTGAAAAAATTTCCGCCAGTAAAATCTGTTCGGCATGGTTCTTTTGAACTCGCAGTGCAGTGGAGTGGGGTCGCTAGGTAGTTATAGGCAGTCGAGGGCAGCCGTAGGCAATCTCCTTCGCTGACCGGGCATTTTGACGGGCTGATTGGAGTTTTCAGGACCAAGGAAAAGCGACCGGTAGGTAAAATGTCCGCTAAACTTCATTATACTTCTTAAAAGTGTCTCCACTCCTTCTCCCCCCCTTCTCTCCCCTTCTCTCCCCTTCTCTCCTCTTCTCTCCCCTTCTCTCCACCCCCCCCCCCCCCCCGCGCTCTCTAGAGAACTTACCGTACACAGTGGCAGCCATTTACCCTTCTCTTCATCACGAAGACAGCGCTCCCCCCGCTTCCCCTGGCCCCTGCCATCGCGATGTGTTTCTGTGTGTGTGTGTGTGCGCGGTCGGTCTATCCACCTCGCGGTTCCATCGCTGACGGCTCGAGGTTTTCCAGGCGAGTGCCCTCGAGCTTAAAGGTCGAAGACACTCTTCTTAATTCGTGGATTAGGTCGCCCCAAGTGGGACAGCCCCGTAACTCTTCCACGCTCTTACACAACAATAATACAATCCTTGCCCAGCGGTCCCGGAAATCCCGTGGACAGCGCGTAGTCCCTCTAAAAACCACCTGGGCGCAGACGTAACCCTGGAAAAGGGGCAGGCAGCCGGCTTGGGCAGAGCCCTCTTTGGCCTGGTACCGTGACTCGCAGGGTTAACACCAGAGGAATGCTGGAGAGTTGATATCGCAACATGGAGAGGCTTCTGCAGTGCCAGAGACACCACATTCAAATAAAACACTACCTGCCCATGTTGACTAAAGGTTACTGCCACACAGTGTTGACAAGCAGCAGGAAGGTTCTCTCTGGGGAAGGCGAGGCCAAGATTCACCCATTCTCGGGCAACAAAGAGGAGTAGCTGGTAATGATCACATTGCTGTTCAGGAGATCTCGCTGTGTGAAATTAGCTGCCGCCTTTCTCAAGGTGACTGCACTAAAGAGGCACTTCAGCAGCCAGGAGGGGCCAGGAAACATGTACACTCGTGTAAGGCACTGCAGATGTGCAAATTACCCCTCCTTCTCGCCGCAGGGGACGAAAGCTACTGTTTCAAAGATCGTAGAGCGGCAGGGAACACTCGGTGGAGAGTTGTTCGAGGAGTAGTGCAGTGGTGACGGCTGTAACTCAAGCCCTGTCCGTGGTTTTATGGGCCTCTGTGAAAGCGGGCAGGCCAAAAAGCTCTCACTGTGTCTCCCCGCAGGCAGGCTGCGATGGGCAGCACAGAGTCGCAGCTGCCTCACAGTGCCAGAGACCCAGGTTCGATCCCGACTGCGGGCACTGTCTGTACGGAGGTTGTACCTTCTCGCCGCGACCCGCGTGGGTTTTCTCCAGGTGCTCCGGTTTCCTCCCGCACTACAGACACATGCAGGTTTGCAGGTTAATTGCCTGTGTGATTTGCCCCGAGTGTGTAGGATACAAGCGAGGGATAACATAGAACTAATCTATGGGTAGCGGGAACTAATCAGCGGATCAGGCAGCATCTCTGGAGGGAAGGAATGGGGTGAGGTTTTGTGTTGGGATCCTTCCTCAGACGTCTATGCCTCCTACTAATGAATGAGTGATCGCTGGCCAGCACAGACTCGGTGGGCCGAAGGGCCTGTTTTCACACTGTACAGTCAGCCATGTAACTCGAGAGAGAGTTAGATTCAGCTCTTAGGGTCTAACGGAATCAAGGGATATGGGTGAAAGCAGGAACAGGGTACTGATTTTGGATGATCAGCCATGATCATATTGAATGGCGGTGCTGGCTCGAAGGGCCGAATGGCCTACTCCGGCACCTATTTTCTATGCCTGAGGAAGGATATCCTTGTGATTGAGGCAGTGCAGCGTAGGTTCACGAGATTGATCCCCGGGATGGCGGCACTGTCATATGTGGAAAGATTGAAAAGACTAGGCTTGTATTCACTGGAGTTTAGAAGGATGAGGGGGAATCTCATAGAAACATATAAAATTATAAAAGGACTGGACAAGCTGGATGCAGGAAAAATGTTCCCAATGTTGGGCGAGTCCAGAACCAGGAGCCACAGTCTTAGAATAAAGGGGAGGTCATTTAAGACTGAGGTGAGAAAAAACTTTTTCACCCAGAGAGTTGTGAATTTGTGGAATTCCCTGCCACAGAGGGCAGTGGAGGCCAAATCACTGGATGGATTTAAGAAAGAGTTAGACAGAGCTCTAGGGGCTAGTGGAGTCAAGGGATATGGGGAGAAGGCAGGCACGGGTTATTGATAGGGGACGATCACAATGAATGGCGGTGCTGGCTCAAAGGGCCGAATGGCCTCCTCCTGCTTCTATGTTTCTATGTTTCTATGTAACAGGCCGCTCCCTAACAAAGGCTGAGGATGGATGTACGTACGTCTGCTTGCCGGCACGCTCACACCACCACTTGTCATCAGTGCATCTTGCCCGCAGCCCATCGCTATGGAGACGGGCGCATCTGATTTGTTTTATTTTCTGGTGTGACACGGGGAGAGAGTGGCCCCGACGCAGAGCCACACACCGTCAATCTCCAGTGGCCCATCAGACCGCACATTATGTGTTCACTCGAAATGTTCAGCAAGGAACAGCAGGTGCTGGTTTTATAAGCGAAGATAGACACAAAAGGCTGGAGTACCTCAGCGGGGCAGGCTGCATCTCTGGAGAGAAGGAATGGATGGCGTTTCAGGTCAAGTAATGTTTCTTCTGAAGAAGGGTCTCGACTCGAAACGCTACCCATTCCTTCCCTCCAGACATGCTGCCTGTCCCGCTGAGTTACTCCAGCTTTGTGTGTCTATCTTATGTCGATTTCCTGGCATTGCTGGACTGTGCTCTCTCCCCCTTCTCCCCCCCCCCCCCCCACCTACATCCCCTCCCTCTCTCTCCCCCTTCTCCCTCCCCACCTACATCCCCTTCCTCTCTCTCCCCCTTCTCTACACCCCCACGTCCCCTCCCTCTCTCGCCCCCGCAGCAGCATGGTTGCCTCAGCATCGGTTCTGCCTCACCTTTAGCATGGCACTGCCCTCGCCCTTGCCCTCAGCGCTAGTGCCACTCCCCCTGACCAGTGGCCGAGTCTTCACTGGCTGGCAAAAAGCTGCAGATGCCAACAATCTGAAACAAAACCAGCTCCGGTTTAGAAGTATGAGGGGAGACCTCATTGGAAACGTACAGAATAGTGAAAGGCCTGGATCGAGTGGATGTGGAGAGGATGTTTCCACTAGTGGGAGAGTCGAGGACTAGAGGTCACAGCCTCAGAATTAAAGGACGTTCCTTCAGGAAGGAGATGAGGAGGAATGTCTTTAGTCAGAGGCTGGTGAATCTGTGGAATTATTTGCCACAGGAGGCTGTAGAGGATAATTCAACTGATATTTTTAAGGCAAATATAGACATTCTTGATTAGTGCAGGTGTCAGGGGTTATGGGGAGAAGGCAGGAGAATGGGGTTAGGAGGGAGAGATAGATCAGCCATGATTCAATGGCAGGGTAGACTTGATGGGCCGAATGGCCTAATTCTGCTCCCATCACTTATGACCTTTTGACCCTATGAGGTCGGCGGCATCGGTGGTAAAACCCCTCTGCCCTCGCTCAGTGTGTCCTCCCCCCGACATTAACCCATTCCTCACTAGGAGGTGGTTTGGACATATATGGGGACAATCACGGTTCCATTCATACACTGTAGCCCACCTCAGTTCCAGCACCCTTGCCTCTGGCTCTATATCATGGCTTCTTATTATAGTCACAGCTATACAATGCAGAATCAGACCCTTCGGCCCAACCCCTCCATGCTGACCCGCATTCAGGCCATACCCATAAAACAAAGTGCTGGAGAAACTCCGCAGATCAGACAGCATTTGGGGAGGGAATGGACGGGCAATGATTCGGGGCAGGACCCTTCTTCGCGATGATTCCTTCAGACATTCCCTCCCTGGACGCGGCCTGGCCCGTTGAGATCTTCCCGAACTTTGTGCCTTGATTGAGATTTCAGTATCTTCCGTCTCCCTCTAACCCTGACCTGCCCCGATTCTATGAAACATTGCAATTTTGCCTGCCTCCACCACCACCTCTGGCAGCTCATTCCACATTCCCTCCACATTTGCCTCCTTTCCGGCCCATTTAACATTTGTCCCCTCTCACCTTAAACTGATGCCCTCTAATTTTAGAATGTACAAACAAGGAACTGCTGATGCTGGTTTATACCAAAGATAGACACAAAGTGCTGGCGTAAAAAGAATGGGTGACGTTTCGGGTCAAGACCTCGCTTCAGACTGAAGAAGGGTCCCGACCCGAGACGTCACCCATTCTTTCTCTCCAGAGATGCTGCCTGACCCGTCGAGTTACATCTATCCCTCTAATTTTAGATTCATTGTCTAATCATGCACTCCTCTGCTGTGCGAAGGCTGTAATATCATCAGAGGTATCATCTTCTGAATGACCCTTTAAAATGTGTGTTGCATCTACTAGTGCTCTCTGAAACAGTGGACCCGTGCTCCCCAAGTACTTTGGAAACCCAGGTTGTAACAATGTGATGGACACAACATGCTGGAGTAACTCAACGGGTCAGGCAGCATCTCTGGTGAAAAAGAGACCGCTGAGTTACTCCAGCATTTTATGTCGTTCTTCGGAGTCCTGACCTCTGATTGTGTGTGTGTGTGTGTGTGTGTGTGTGTGTGTGTGTGTGTGTGTGTGTGTGTGTGTGTGTGTGTGTGTGTGTGTGTGTGTGTGTCTTGTGTGTGTGTGTGTGACATGTGTGCACATGTGTGTGTGCGTGCATGTATGTTTGTGTGTGTCTTGTGTATATGTGCGTGCATGAGTGTACATGTGTGCGCGTGCATGCGTGCAAGCATGTGTGTGTGTGCGTACATACATGCAAGCATGTGTGTGTGTCCATGTGTGCACTGGTGTGTGCATGTGTGCATGTTTGTGTGTGTCTTGTGTATATGTGTGTGCATGCGAGCGTGTGTGTCTTGTGTGTATGTGCTTGCGTGTATGTCCGTGTGTGTCTTGTGTACATGTGCGTGAGTGCGTGTGTTTGCACGTCCATGTGTTTGATCTTCACTCTCCCAGTAAACAACACGAGCTTGCTCCGAGTTCTCCAGTTTCCACCCACATCCCCAGACGAGAGGGTTGCAGGTTAATTGGTCATTAATTGGCCACTGTAAATTGCCGCTGGTGCACAGTGAGTGCTGGACTCTGGGGACAGCTGATGAGAATACGCACAGATTAAGTTACGGGGAAAATTACAGAGGAATGGGAATCTTCTACGAGTCAGCACAAATGGTTTCCACCATGTCGTAACAAAACATTGTCAATGTGGTTCTGCAGATTCATGAGACTGCAAATGCTGGAATCTGGAACAAACGGTCAAGCAGCATTTATGGAGGTTGCTATTTCAGATTAGGATCTTGCACGATGGTGCAGCGGTAGAGTTGCTGCCTTAAGGGCCTGTCCCACCAGCATCCGACTCCATGCGATGAACGCGATCAAACTAGAAGCGGGGGCCGCGCGGAGGTCGGGTGATCCCCTGTACAGGGCCGTTCCCACCAGCATGCGCCTGCATGCGGCAAGCGCGACCAAACCGGCAGCGAGGGCCGCGCGGAGGTCGGGTGAGAGGCGCAACGCGGCGCAAAGTGAGGCGAACTTGGAGCGAAGTCTAAGGTAAGTTTGCCAGGACAGAGAGGGGCACACAGAGAGGGGCATCGAGGCGCACACACAGAGGGCCAAGGAGCCACACACATAGAGGGTCACGGAGGCACCTACAGAGAGGGTCACGGAGGCACGATGTCAGGGCGGTGTGTAAACGTCGAGGCGACTGCGAGCTGACAAGCCGTTGCCGCGCGGAATTTTTGGACATAGTCAGTTTTTCGGAGCCCCGCGCGATGTTGGGACGAACTCCGCACAATTCCGCACGGCTCCGGCGATCGAAGTGGGACCGGCCCCGCGACGCCGGACGGCTCAAGCGACCACGTTAAGTCGCGCTAATCGCAGAGTGTTGCATGCTTGTAGGACAGGCCCTTTACAGTGCCACAGACTCGGGTTCGATCCCGACTACGGGTGCTTGTCTGCACAGCGTATATACGTTGTCCCAGCGACTGCGTGCGGTAAATCCAGGGGCCCCGGTTTCCTCCCACATTCCAAAGACATGCGGATCTGCAGATTCAATTGGCTTCTGGAAATTGTAAACTGCCTGTGCTATGTGGGATAGTACGAGTGTACAGGGTGATTGATTTTCAACACGGGCTCATTGGGTCACAGGGTCTGTTTCTGCACCGTACCTCTAAAGTATAAAGTAATCTCGAAAGACTAAATATAACAGTATGAAGTGGTTGGGAGTTCGGGGCCTGTCCCACTTTCAAGACCTAATTTAAAAACCTTTTTAACTCGTGGACTTTTGTCATCAGGCTAGTAAAAACGCCCCGACCTACTTGATGCCACGAGTACCTACGACTAACATCACGACCTAACTACGACCTATCTACGACCTCGTGACGACCATGCTGCGCGTATGAGTCAAGGGCAAACTCTGCAGAGGTCGTGAATTAGGTCGTGAAAGTGAGACAGGCCCTATGGGCTGTAGGACGATGATAGGTGAATGCAAGACTAGTGTGGATGCAAGACCAAAGGAGCTAAGTGGGGGAGGACAAGAGAGGGAGTGGGAAAGGTGAACAAAGGGTGGGAAAACCAAATAGGACAGGGATTGTGTGTGGAAGGAGAACACTCGAGGCATGGGTTAACTGAAATTGGAAAACTCAATGTTCATACAAATGGGTTAAAAGCTACTGGAGTGGAATTAGTACTCAGTGGATCTGAAGAAGGGTCTCGATCTGAAACGTCACCTATTATCTTTCTGCAGAGATGCTGCCTGACCCGCCGAGTTACTCCAGTATGTTTTTGTCTATCTTTGGCGTAAACCAGCATTTGCAGTTCCTTCCTACACACGCGGAGTTTGAGAGGCCGAGGAAAGGCAGGTGGCTGTGGGGGTGGGCAAGAGAGTTGAAAAGCTGTGCCACTGGTAGCTCGTGAGGTCCGCTGCAGGCGTATCCATGGAACGGCCGCCTGGTCTACGCGTGGTTTCACCAGTGTGGAGCAGGCCGCATCACGAGCACCAAATGCAGTGGACACGGTTGTAGGAGCTGCAGGTGAACCTCAGCCTCTGCTGGAACTGCTCAGGCCACTGGATGGCGCTGAGGGAGGAGGTGAACGGACAGGTGTTGCACCTGCAGCGGCAGAAGAACGTACCTGGGGATGCGGAGAGGTCGGACTAGGCAGTCACAAAGGGAATGTGGGAAAGGGAGGAGTAGATGTCCCCGTTGGAGCTGGTGGGAGATATGTTGGATGCAGAGATTGGTGAGGTGCAAGGTGAGGACCATGGGACCCCTGTT